>SJYO01048061.1:63740899-63784605 GCA_006410555.1 Capra ibex | reverse complement strand
TTCTCAACTGAGTGACCTTTTCTGAGACTACGACCCTCCCTAACCCCCGTCCTCCTCTTCCCCTGCTGTCTCCTACTCTACTGACCGACCGTAGTGCCTGAGTTACCTGCACTCAGACTCACTTGAGGCCCTCTACCACTACCTGTCCCTCCGGACCGCACGACGCTAAGTACCCCAACGTCTCAGCCTGTGCTGACTCGCTGACTTGACTTGCCTTGACTTGACTTGACTTAGACAGTTCTTTCGGTACGGACTAAGAGAAAGAGGTCCCTTGAGGACGGGAATCCGATTTGCACCATTATATACTTACAGTTACTAAACATAGTCACAGTCAAAGAACCAACACTTTGTCACGCGGAGTCTAACCCCGAACTTGGGTACGTGACTCTAAACTTCGGTTGGTTATGGAATTAACCCTTACTTGGGTACCAGAAAATTAATCTTAGTGAGTGGATCACCTGAAGGGTCACTATTTCTTGGGTGGATCGTTACGTCCTCTGTATTCTCTACGTCCAAGATAGGGACCCAGTCCTTCTAGGGGACTTCATCCTTTACCGTTGGGCGAGGTCATAAGAACGGACCTCTTAGGGTGCCTGTCTCCTCGGACCGTCCGATGTCAGGTGCCCCAGTGTTTCTCAGCCTGTGCTGACTCGTTGAATCTTGGATCACGGGTGAATAACTCCGAGTCCAAGAAACACAGAGTCGTCTCTTACTTAAATTGTCCTCCATTTCACTGCCCGTTCATCATCCAAATAATTCTATTCTATAAAGACTCTGGCTCTCTACGTTCGTTCGTCCGTTCTCTCGAGAGGGGGTTCTTAATTCACCCGATGTTGACATATTAGTTTCCTTTCACCCTCTCCTCCCTTTCCGAAAAGAAACTCATCTTTAGTCCGAATGATCGGGGAGGAAGTATAGTCCACCCTCTCACAGACTGGGATACTCCAGTTTGATCCTAATGGTACCACGAATAAGTTTAGGCATCTTGTCATCATTGGAAAAAGAAACTGGATTGACGGACCCCGTATAGAGTACGAAAATAAATACCGAAGTATCAATTCGTTCATATACTCCTGTTATGTATGAATCTCCCTAAATCTCTTTAATGTATAAATCTCCTTAAGAACAAAATCTCTATAATCATACTCAAGTAGTTTTTCTACGATTGTCAATGGATTCAAAATGGAATTTTTTTCCGATACCTAATCACTTAAGGGATCGTCAGGTCAAGTCAAGTCAAGTTAAGTCAACGAGTCAGCACAGACCGAGAAACCCTGGGGTACTTAGCGTCGTATGGTCCGGAGGGACAGGTAGTGGTCGAGGGTCTCAAGTGAGTCTGAGTACAGGTAGTTCAGTCACTACGGTAGGTCGGTAGAGTAGGAGACAGCAGGGGAAGAGGAGGACGGGGGTTAGGGAGGGTCGTAGTCTCAGAAAAGATTACTCAGTCGAGAAGCGTACTCCACCGGTTTCATGACCTCAAAGTCGAAATCGTAGTAAGGAAGGTTTCTTTAGGGTCCCGACTAGAGGAAGTCTTACCTGACCAACCTAGAGGAACATCAGGTTCCCTGAGAGTTCTCAGAAGAGGTTGTGGTATCAAGTTTTCGTAGGTAAGAAGCCGTGAGTCGGAAGAAGTGTCAGGTTGAGACTGTAGGCATGTACTTATGACCTTTTTGGTATCGGAACTGATCTGCCTGGAATCAGCCATTTCATTACAGAGATGAAAACTTATACGATAGATCTAACCAGTATTGAAAAGAAGGTTCCTCATTCGCAGAAAATTAAAGTACCGACGTCAGTGGTAGACGTCACTAAAACCTCGAGGGGTATTATGTCAGACTGTGACAAAGGTGACAAAGGGGTAAATAAAGGGTACTTCACTACCCTGACCTACGGTACTAGAAGCAAAAGACGTACAACTCGAAATTCGGTTGGAAAAGTGAGAGGAGAAAGTGAAAGTAGTTCTCCGAAAAATCTAGGAGAAGTGAAAGACGGTATTCCTACCACAGTAGACGTATAGACTCCAATAACTATAAAGAGGGTCGTTAGAACTAAGGTCGAACACAAAGAAGGTCAGGTCGAAAAGAATACTACATGAGACGTATCTTCAATTTATTCGTCCCACTGTTATATGTCGGAACTGCATGAGGAAAAGGATAAACCTTGGTCAGACAACAAGGTACAGGTCAAGATTGACGACGAAGGACTGGACGTATGTCTAAAGAGTTCTCCGTCCAGTCCACCAGACCATAAGGGTAGAGAACTTCTTAAAAGGTGTCAAATAACACTAGGTGTGTCAGTTTCCGAAACCGTATCAGTTATTTCGTCTTTATCTACAAAAAGACCTTGAGAGAACGAAAAAACTACTAGGTCGCCTACAACCGTTAACCTAGAGACCAAGGAAACGGAAAAGCTTTTGGTCGAACTTGTAGACTTTCAAGTGCCAAGTACATAACGACTTCGGACCGAACCTCTTAAAACTCGTAATGAAATGATCGTACACTCTACTCACGTTAACACACCATCAAACTCGGAAGAAACCGTAACGGAAAGAAACCTTAATCTTACTTTTGACTGGAAAAGGTCAGGACACCGGGGACGACTCAAAAGGTTTAAACGACCGTATAACTCACGTCGTGAAAGTGTCGTAGTAGAAAATCCTAAACTTTATCGAGTTGACCTTAAGGTAGTGGAGGTGATCGAAACAAGTATCACTACGAAAGATTCCGGGTGAACTGAAGTGTAAGGTCCTACAGACCGAGATCCACTCACTAGTGTGGTAGTACTAATAGGCTCAGCACTTCTAGAAAAAACATGTCAAGAAGACACATAAGAACGGTGGAGAAGAATTATAGAAGACGAACAATCCAGGTATGGTAAAGACAGGAAATCGGGTATAAACGTACTTTACAAGGGAACCGTAGAGATTAAAGAACTTCTCTAGAGATCAGAAAGGGTAAGACAACAAAAGGAGATAAAGAAACGTAACTAGTGACTTCTTCCGAAAGAATAGAGAAGAACCATAAGAAACCTTAAGACGTAAGTCTACGAATATAGAAAGGAAAAGAGGAAACGAAAAGCGGAGAGAAGAAAAGTGTCGATAAACATTCCGGAGGGGTCTGTCGGTAAAACGAAAAAACGTAAAGAAAAGGTACCCCTACCAGAACTAGGGACAGAGGACATGTTACAGTGCTTGGAGTAAGGTATCAAGTGGTCAGTGAGATAGATAGTCTAGATCAGGGAATTTAGATAAAGAGTGAAGGTGACATATTAGTATTCCCTAAACTAAATCCAGTATGGACTTACCAGATCGTCAAAAGGGATGAAAGAAGTTAAATTCAGACTTAAAGCGTTATTCCTCAAGTACTAGACTGGGTGTCAGTCGAGGACCAGAACAAAAACAACTGACATATCTCGAAGAGGTAGAAACCGACGTTTCTTATATCAGTTAGACTAAAGCCACAACTGGTAGACCACTACAGGTACACNGTACCCCTACCAGAACTAGGGACAGAGGACATGTTACAGTGCTTGGAGTAAGGTATCAAGTGGTCAGTGAGATAGATAGTCTAGATCAGGGAATTTAGATAAAGAGTGAAGGTGACATATTAGTATTCCCTAAACTAAATCCAGTATGGACTTACCAGATCGTCAAAAGGGATGAAAGAAGTTAAATTCAGACTTAAAGTGTTATTCCTCAAGTACTAGACTGGGTGTCAGTCGAGGACCAGAACAAAAACAACTGACATATCTCGAAGAGGTAGAAACCGACGTTTCTTATATCAGTTAGACTAAAGTCACAACTGGTAGACCACTACAGGTACACTTAAGGTACAAAAGTAACGGTTCCCCTACCCAAACTGGGGACCAATCCCTTGATTCTAAGGTGACCGGTGTTCCATTTCTTTTTTCCTTTTCCTTTACGTCATAACAACTGATATCAGTGATATTACATGCAATCTAAGGGGTCTTAAATAAGTGGAAGATCAACGTTGAAACATGGGAAATTCTTGTAGATTAAGGGGGTAAAAGGTAGGTGACCAACGGTGGTAAGATAAGATATGGTCAAACGGAAAAAATCTAAGTTGTAGATTCACTATTCACTATGGTGTGATGTATACTATCCAAGACAGACCGAATAGAATGAATCGTATTACGGGAGTTCAAGGTAGGTACAACAGTGTTTACCGTACTAAAGGAAGGGAGAGTGCCGTCTTATTATAAGGTAACATATCTATACATAGTTAGTGTAGAAGAAATGGGTAAAAAAGTGACTTCCTGTGAACCCAACAAAGGTATACAACCGATAACACTTATTACGATATTATTATTTGTGTCTTAACATGTGTGTGAAAGTTATAGGATAAAAGTAAAGGAGACATATATATGGTTTTTCACCTTAACGACCTAGTATACCATCGAGATAAAATTAAAAGAAAAAACTCCTGGGAGGTATGACAAAGGGTATCAGGTCTTGGTTAAATATAAGGGTGGTTGTCCCATGTTCCCGAGAGTAAAGGGGTGCAGGAACGGTTGTGAACAACATAGAAGAGAAGAACTTTTACCGGTAAGACTGTCTACACTTCACTATAGAATGACACCAAGACTAAACGTGAAGGGACCATTAATCGTAGAAAAGATCATAGACAACCGGTAAATAAACGTACGGAAGAAATCTTTTAATAACTCAGTCCAGGAGACGAGTTAAAATTTAGTCTACACTAAACAATAACTCAGCATGTTCAAGAACTACATAAAGTACATAATTGGGAAATAGGTCATATACCGAACGTTTGTAAAAGAGGGTGAGACATCTAACAGAAAAGTACAACAACAAAGAAAACGACGTATTAAACTAAAAAAAAAGAAAACGCGAAAACCAAAGTAACAGTTCTGGTTACAGTTCCTTTAACAAGGGTTACGAAATAAGATCCTCAAAATGCCATAGCCCAGAATACCAATTGAGAAATTGGGTAAATTTCAATTAAAAACACTCACAACATACATGTAAAGGACTAAAGTTTGTTCACTTTCCCGTTCCGCAAGTCAAGATACACTGAGAAACACTGGGGTACTTGACATCGGACGGTCCGAGGAGACGGGTACCTTAAGAGGTCTTATGACCTCACCCATCGACAAGGGAAGAGGTCTCTAGAAGGGTTGGGTCCCACACTTGGGTCTAGAGGGCGTAACGTCCACCCAAGTAATGGTAGAGTCGGTTGCCCCTTCGGGCTAAAGTGTGTTATGACCTCATCCAACAGTAAAGGAAGAGGTCCCCTAGAAAGACTGGGTTCCTAACTTGGACGTAGAGGACACAGAGGACGTAACCGTCCGTCTAAGAAATGGTGACTCGGTGGACTCTTGGGGATACATTATCTTTCGTTATCCTTGAATGTACCACCACATTCAGTTAATATGGAGTTTTTGTTTGAGTATCTTTTTCTCTAGTCTAAACACCAATTGTCTCCGTCCCTCATCCCCTACCCCTTTAACCTACTTCCGTCAAGTTTTCATATTTAAAGGTCAATATTCCATTTATTCATAATTCCTCCAGTACACACACACATACGAGTCAACGAAGTCAGCATAGGTTACGAAACGTTGGGTCGACCTGACATCGGGCGGTCCGAGAAGACAGGCACCTTAAAAGGTCCGTTCTTATGACCTCACCCAACGGTGAAGGATGAGGTCCCCTCGAAGGGTTGGATCCCTTACTTGGACGTATAGAACGTAGAGGATATAACCGTCCACCGAAGAAATGACGACTCGGTGAACTCTTTAGTTTGTCGTGGTCACTGTAAGATTGACGGTTTAGTCTAATGACGTTACGCTGTACCAACTGGTATGGGACTGTCACTGTGCCTCTTCTACACAATGACTCAACTAGTGACGACGCCCTCTGACCCCGACTCAGATCGTCCCGCGGGAGACTCCTAGGTGTGTCTTACGTAAAGGCTTAACAGGGAAAGAATTTCAACCCGATAACTCCGTACATAGATGGCTATAGGTAGGAAGCGACGTCCTCCTGATGGGACTTCCGTAATTGAAGGGAACTTGAAAACACGAGACCAACGTCCTCGTGACAAGCCTCTTACTCGGAAGTCTCTTTCGGGATTCCGTCTTTTTGTCGTACAGGATAATGGTGACGGACTCTCACGTGTCGGATCAATGTCGTCCAGCCTTCACGGGTTCCCTGTGACGTAGTAGGGGACCACAGATGCTTAGGAGGGACTGAGGACATAAGAGTTTGAGTCAAGTAAGAAAAAGGAGAGAAAACATTATCACCCTTACAACATGTCTACTCATTCTCCTGATGTGACCATTCAAGGGTCTCCTCCTTCCCTAACCTTCTCGAATCCGTAAATCCGTCTCTTTGGATTGAGACCTCCGAATTCAAGACAATAAAGATCCTTATGAACTTGACTCTATCCTGAATTCCCGTTCCTACACTGTTCGCAAACATACACACACACAATTTCCGTAAGTTCCTACGTAAACAAAAACTTTGTTTAATAAAAACAGTAATAAGTCGTAAGCCAAGCCAAGTCAGCAAGTCAACACAGGTTGACAAACACTGGGGTACTTGGCGTCGTGCGGTCCGGAGGGACAGGTAGTAGTTGAGGGTCTCAGGTCGGTTTGGGTTCAGGTAACTCAGCTACTACGGTAGGTTGGTATAGTAGGAGACAACAGGGGAAGAGGAGGATGGAAGTTAGCAAGGGTCGTAGTCCCAGAAAAGGTTACTCAGTCGAGAAGTATACTCCACCGGTTTCATGACCTCAAAGGCGAAGTGTTAGTCAGGAAAGTTACTTATAGGTCCTGACTAGAGGAAATCCTACCTGACCAACCTAGAAGAACGTCAGGTTCCCTGAGAGTTCTCAGAAGAGGTTGTGGTGTCAAGTTTTCGTAGTTAAGAAGCCACGAGTCGAAAGAAGTGTTAGGTTGAGAGTGTAGGTATGTACTGGTGACCTTTTTGGTATCGGAACTGATCTACCTGGAAACGACCGTTTCATTACAGAGACGAAAACTTATACGATAGACCCAACCTATATTGAACAGAAGGTTCCTCGTTCATAGAAAAGTAAAGTACCCACGTTAGTGGTAGACGTCACTAAAACCTCGGGGGGTTTTATTTCAGACTGTGACAAAGGTGACAAAGGGGTAGATAAAGGGTACTTCACTACCCTGACCTACGGTACTAGAAGCAAAAGACTTGCAACTCGAAATTCGGTTGAAAAAGTGAGAGGTGAAAGTGAAAGTAGTTCTCCGAGAAATCAAGGAGAGGTGAAAGACGGTATTCCTACCACAGTAGACGTATAGACTCCAATAACTATAAAGAGGGTCGTTAGAACTAAGGTCAAACACGAAGGAGGTCGGGTCGCAAAGAGGACTACATGAGACGTATCTTCAATTTATTCGTCCCACTGTTATATGTCGGAACTGCATGAGGAAAAGGATAAACCTTGGTCAGACAACAAGGTACAGGTCAAGATTGACAACGAAGGACTGGACGTATATCCAAAGAGTTCTCCGTCCAGTCCACCAGACCATAAGGGTAGAGAAAGTCTTAAAAGGTGTCAAATAACACTCGGTGTGTCAGTTTCCGCAACCGTATCACTTATTTCGTCCTTATCTACAAAAAGACCTTGAGAGAACGAAAAAACTACTAAGTCGTCTATAACCGTTAACCTAGAGACCAAGGAGACGGAAAAGATTTATAAGTGGTAATATACCTTAAATTGAAAAAAACCAACACTTGAATGATATTTTCCTCCCAATCCCTCTAAACTTTACTGGTAGTCTCATTGTTTCGAACTTACAACATTTGACAGATGTGAACTTAGGTCCTTCAGACCGTGTAGATATAATTTTAGATAAGTAAATAAGTAGATAAATTATTGTCTTTGGGACTCAAAATCGACCTGTATATGATAAGTAGATTACTATAAAGAGTCCATTTGTACACCGACCTATACCACTATACTACTTTAAGAGGGGGCACTTTTTACCGTTTTCACCACATTTTCGCGAAATTTTTCCTTAAAGTACAAGAGGTAAAGGAGAGAAACGGGTAGGGACGTCCGACGTTGTATCTACATTGGGACCACCCACACGAAACAGGTACTCTTACTTCTGTTGAGTGAATAATCCTCGACACCCCTGTCACGACTTACTTGGGTCCGAGTACTTCTTGGAGTCACCTGGTCTTGGTGGGACGGTTGTGAAGTGTCGAGGGAAGACTCGACCTCTCTTCGGTCAGAGACGGAATGTAGAACCCCGCAGAAAACATATCTCCAAACCGGACATGGGAGTGTACTGTACGTTCGGCCTTCGAATCCTTTATCGGACACCAGGAAGGACAGAGTCTAAGGAAAGTATAAAGGAAAGAGTCGAGGGAGTGGAGATTTGTATGTTAACGTCTAGATCGAGTCAGAGAGAATCCGGACTGGGAAGGAGTAGTTCGGGTGTTAACCCGATCCTCTGTCATCACTCGTCAGGACTTCTCTCTAGAATCAAGGGACGGGTCCTTAAGTTAGACCCAACCCACACACACGACACGAGTCGTTAGGGTTCCTGACATGGGGTGGTCCGAGGAGATAGGTACCTTAAAAGGTCCGTTATTAGGACCTCATCCAACGGTAAGAGATGAGGTCCCCTAGAAGGGTTGGGTCCCTAGCTTGGGAACAAAGAACACAGTGGACGTAATCGTCCGTCTAAGAAGATGGTGACACGGTGGACCCTTCGGATCTACGTTTACTCCTTAGGATCGGTAGTCTAGTGATCTCCGATCTTCGATCTTCGTTTCACCGGGACCGAGAAATGGGGTAAACGTTTATTCTTACAAAGTTCCTCCGATTTTGACATTATCCATGTTTCAAATAATAATCTCTGTCGTATTGTAGACCCTCTCATCTGTCTCTTTAATAAATTCTGTCTTCGATCCCTCTTTATGTGTGGGTCTCTCTTTTCCATACCCGTAGGAGAGATTGCTCTGCGTGTCGTTCAGTCTTTCGTCCCTCTCTCTATGTGGACCTCTCCTTGTGTCCGTAGGACTCACTCCTCCTTGTCTCAATGAGTCTTTGGTCCGTCTCTGTGTGCGGGTCTCTCCTCACGCCTCAGGACTTGCTTCTGACGTCGTCAGTCTTCCGTTGAAGTTAGTGAATATATCCTGTCAAGAAGACCCAGAAACAAATGTAAACCGGTTAATAGAGCAAAGAAAGAGGCGTGGAGTGAACAGGAACCTGGGATGGGTTCTACGTACTCGTTGAAAAACGATTCTACCGATCACCCACGGACAGGTGTGAATACCCCCATCCCGAGAGAGGGAAAAGTTGGGGGTTCCTCGGAAAGACGTGGACACGTCCATCTCTTCAAAAGGAACTAGAGTCCTCACCCATGAAATAGAGAAATGAAATCGTCACGAGTCGAGAACGGTGATCGAAACAGGAACCTCACAGATCCACTCTTGCTTCGAACTGAAAATGAGGTGAACTGTTTGTGGCCGACAGACCGGGTCCTCGGGTAGACAGAGGATGGAGTCAGAGTGGCAGACCTGAGGTAGACGGAAGGAAATTGACCAGAACGGGGAAGACGGAATGTGACAGTTATGGAGGTCCTCTCCTAAGAGCTGGTTTGTCTAAGTTGACAGTTCAGAGATGAATTTTTAAGAGTTAAAAATTAAGAGTTGGGAGGTTACGTCCCCCATGTCCAAGTTAGTGAACAACCCCTCGATTCTGGGGTGTACGGAACTCCGGGTTTTGGGTTTTTACAGTTTGTCTTTGTTATAACACTGTTTAAGTTACTTCTGAAATTTTTACCAGGTGTATTTTTTTTAGAAATTTTTGGGAGTTTTGATATCCCAGAGACAACTTGTTTGGTGTGTGTCTAGGGATTGACTTCATATTTCACTCTCCTTTTGTACCGGGGTACTATGGAAGAGACATTTTATTGCGGTATGCCTGTGACTCTGATCTAGTCCGACACGGGACTTCACTGTCGGTGACGATAAACGATTAAAGGGGTCTTAATTCCCTATCAAACGGTGGAGAGGGGTGGGGGTCCCAACAATTTCTTTTGAGGATTCTCAGGGAACCTGACGTTCCTCTAGGTTGGTCAGGTAGGATTTTCTTTGGTCAGGACTTATGACCTTCCTGATTTATAACCTTATAAGTGACCTTCCTGACTACGACTTCGACTTTGAGGTCATGAGACCGGTGGACTACCCTTATTGACTGAGTAGCCTTTTCTGGGACTACGACCCTTTCTAACTTCCGTCCTCCTCTTCCCCTACTGTCTCCTACTCTACCGACCTACCGTAGTGACTGAGTTCCCTGTACTCAAACCCATTTGAGACCCTCATCCACTACCTGTCCCTCCGGACCGCACGACGTCATGTACCCCAGTGTTTCTCAGCCTCCACTGACTCGGTGACTTGACTTGACTTGACTGTGTTACATAACAGATAGACCATGACCTTCTGAACCGTCGAAGACACTTGTGATAATAGAACAAAACGAAACAATTTTAACAAACAAACATATGTAAATAGTTAGAGACACCAAGATTTTGTCAAATAGTTATTTACGAGAACCTTAACGATCAATCGGTATAAAATATGATTGTTAAAACAAAGGATATGCAAGGACGAGATAGTATAAACGATATTATTTATAAGAAAATTACAATACTACTTTTCTACGACTGTGAGAATTCGTGTATAACCTCTCTAGTCTACTCTGCTGACTCATTTCATTTTGTCGGTTCTTCGTTCTCTGTCTAAAATCCTAAAGTTTCTGTTCAATTGAAAGTTCAAATCCCCTGACTGTATCTTGACACTTGAAAAATATAAAGGTCAAGTACTTGTAATTTTCGTTTTAGTTAATTTATGAAAATCAAATGTTGAATGGGTAACAAACCCGAAGGGACCACCGAGTCTGCAAGTTCATAGACGAACGTCACGCCCTCTGGACCCAAGCTAGGGACCCAGTCATTCTAGGGGACCTCTTCCTTTACCGTTGGGTGAGGTCATAAGAACGGACCTCTTAGGGTACCTGCCTCCTCGGACCACCCGTTGTCAGGTACCCCAGCGTTTCCCAGCCTGTGTTGACTCGCTGCAGTGAAATGGGTAACAAAATAGATAAAAGGAGTAAGTCGTGTTCAACCATTTTTACTGTAGTCCGTTTTATGACCAAAGATCAAATTACTTGCCACTTATCGTTTAAATATAAAAATTTAACATAGAATTTATTTAAGGAATACCCATCTACGGGAAAGGTTCGTGGACAAATGGACCAGTAATACTCTATTTCTTGAACATTAAATCTATGGATTATTTGTCGACACTATAGTTCAGACTTTATGGACGTTGAATATTAAATGAAACTTGGGATTATATATATGTCAGAAGGATCTGTTATTAGGGACCTGAAGGAACCACCGAGTCTACCATTTCACAGACGGATGTTACTCCCTCTGGGTCCAAATTAGGGACCCAACCCTTCTAGGGGACCTCTTCCTTTACCGTTGGGTGACGTCATAAGAACGGACCTTTTAGGGTGTCTGCCTCCTCGGACCATCCGATGTCAGGTACCCCAGAGTTTCTCTGAAGTAAAAGAAAGTGAAATCTGTTATTATTATAGTGTACAGTTTCCAAAGTATATGTAATCGAGTAGACTGGGTAAAGAAATTCAGTAAATGTAAATCAATGAATTGATTTACAAGAGTCCGTATTGTAGTACTCCTTTAAACCTTAAGTGGTTCACAGTTAAAACAGAAACAAGACTATGAGTCTAGGGAAAGTCCACCTTTTACGTGTACTAAAGAAATTTGAGATAAAATTATTACGGGAAGGGGGGAGTGTTTGTAAACTCGTTATACAGAGAACGTTTTACGATTAAGGAAAAAACATCTTCATAAGAACCCTGACAATGTCACAAGAATGGGACCCACACGTTTACTTGACGTCTTTACAGATTGTGGAAACTTTAATACTTTTGTATTTGTACATGTAAAAAGATCCCTTATCCAGTTTTCTAAAGTAGTCTAATAGTTATTTTAGGTCCATACTTTGTCTCATTTTGTTGTTGTTGTTGTTTGTGTGTGTGTTTTGTGACGAGTGGGTCTCCTATCTCTTCCTTTAATATTAAATTTAAATTAGGATTTGGGTTTAACAAATGATTTAATCAAGGGGGGGAAAAAAAACAGGAAAACTTTTATGGTTACGATTGACAAACTTATAAATTTAATAAACTTTATTGTACCCAAGAGACTCGAAAAGTCTGATGTCCGTCTATCTATGTTTTTTATTCTAGTAAGAATTCAAAATGTTTGTCATTAGGACGTTTACTGTAATATAATTCGTAAACGATTTTAGACACAGCTAATTGACATTTTGACTCTGTTTCCTCGAAAGGACACTACTTCCCTAAAGTTGTGACGAGACCATCAACACAGTGTGATACATTCGTTCCCAAAACATATAAATCGTGTTTGATTTAGTTCTCCAGTCTTCCGGACCCCAAGATCACGGTCAAAATAAACATTGATTGGTACATGTTTAGTGAATAGATATTTTTTTTTTTTTTTCCAATTGTAGATAGGAATTAAGTGTTTGTATAATACTTTGGTTTTAGGAAAGATTCTTTTCGAGAACCATTTGGTTATAAAATGATAATTAATCGAATATGGATTGAGTTCTCCTACTCTTACTGTGTACTCTCTTACAGAGAATAGTCAACCAACCTGTGGAATTAAGATATCTACCTATTACACCAACACTTGTCGAACAAAGATAAAGCTAGAATGTCTTGTTTTTTGATAGTTGTTCTTCAATGACCACTTCTTTTCAACCGGTTTTTTATGTTAATTCTATCTCGAAAGGTACAATTCTCGTTACGAACAACTGTAGGGAGATACCTTGTTTTTGATCTCGTGACAAACGACAAACCTTCCTTGTATGCGACGATCTCATTCTTAGAATAAAGTGATTTATTACAATCTGTCCTTGGAGGACATCTAAGAAGGTCGCCGGGTAACTTTACCGGTTCTTTTGTAATAAACACACAGACCGAGAAAATTTGGTAAAAGAGAGAGGGAGGGAAAAGAATCAAAGTTTTAAGACAAGAGGTCTTATATGAGGAGTCATGAGACGGACCCACTTTTCTTTACAGTCGTAAACCAGTGATCTCTTATTTATATCTTCTCCTTAATCATACAATAACTTGTTGCTGACTTCTATTTGACTCATATTTTTTTAAAGATCTGGTATTCGTAAACATGTATATGTGATAAATAGTACATATACATAACACTGTTGGCATACATAATTGTCTGGGAGTTTTTCATTCGTGGATATACAAGGCCATAAATTGTCATAGTTTAAACACGTTGAATTCAGAGACAAAGATCTAGAAGGGAATAATACCACTATATTTTACTTTTTTTGTTTTTAGTCTGACCTCGTACCAAGTGTCTCTTTATATCCTCTCTATGTTTACTCATTTTATTGATCCATGTGGTGACGAATCCTTTCATAAAATCTCCTTTGTATGAGAGTGAAAACCGGGGTTTACAGTAGTAGGTGAATCCAATAAACAGTTGAAAATTATATTTTTATGGAAGTTCGACTATTAGTAAATGTCACTGAATGTTTTGACTGTCTTTTAAAATTACGATGTATTTTGTTAAAATATGTGTCGAATTTTAAAATTTAAAGAGAAGACCGTGAACTAAAATCTCAACTATCTGTGTTATTGATGATGACTAGAGTTATTTTATGACAAAAATCGAATATGTATAGAAGTTTCGGTATAGTGGAGTGTTTTTAGTGAAGGACGGTTTCTTAAGAGATTCTGTTTGTGGTTTTGATATGTCGGTTTTACAACATCCTTTCGTATATTTGAAAAATTCTGTTCCGTACTGGTTACCTAATTTTGAAATGTAATGGGTTAGTGTGCGGGTCACTTTTTTTGTTAACAAGGAGACTAAGTCACTTTGTACATAGTCCATATTTACTTCTTTATGCCGTTCAATAGATAACAAAAACCAAATCTTTCCAGATTTATCACAATGATGATCTTATCTACGAAAAATTCTGTCTTTTTACCAGTGTAAATCGTTCATGTGTGAAATATAAGATTTTTATTTTTAAAAAACATTCTGTCACCTTAGGACTAAAAAAAAAGAATGAAAAACACTCACGAATTCTGGTAAGACAGGTAATAGTTTTACTTTAGTGAGAAACTATTGGAATTAATATGCAGGTTAACAAAAAGAAACGTCTTCTCTTTTTTTGGTTTGGTTAAAAATTGTTTGATATTTCTTATGATTTTTGACTGATACACTCTTAAACTCTTTAGATGATGAAAGTAATAAGTCTTCCTTCTATCTTTAGAAGTTTTGGGACGGTTGTTAAAGATCAGGTTAAAAGATGTGTTTTTTACTTTTTCGATTGAAAGGGGGATGTTGTGATTTGTCTTAAAATTTTACTTGTCTTCCGATTTAGTCTATGAGTTTTATATTTGGCACATTAATTACTTTTGTTACGTGATCACGTTGTTTAAGAACTTGTGTCTTTTTTTGGTCGTTCGTAAGATTAGTTAATGTACCAAGTAAAAAAAAACCCCCCGCCGTATAAAATTAGAGTTGAAAGTCGTGTCATTTAATATATCGACTAAAGTACCTGACAAATGTAAAATATTGTAATGTAATCGTTAAGTTTGTAATGGGAAAGATTTGGTTTATACGTTAGGATTAGTTTCAAAAGAAAAAAGGGGTCTTTTTCCTTTCCTGTAGAAAAATTCTATATAAGTATCGTTATCTTTGTAGAATCATAAAGTTTTATAAATGTTTCTTGGGACGACTAGGACACGTAAAGCGACTCCCCGATGGACATGGGTCTGAAGTAGTAGTCTTTTTCTTGAACTTGAAGGACTGAGTCTCAGGTCAAGTGACTTGGGTAGATTCAGGGTAAGTCATGATCTGAGTGAGGCACGTAGTAGAAGGAGTCACTACTTTGAGACTGGTCCAAGTTCCGTCCTTCCTATTTGTGCTCGTGTCTCCGTTTATTTCGGTCTCAGTTTGACGTCTTCTGGATTGTACCAGGGATATAATTAGGTGACCAGAAGGGAACATAGTATAAGTATGTGTCAATGGGCCAAAAAAAAGGTGACTCCCCAACATCTTCACTACTCCTCGTTGAAAACCGGTACTAACTGTTAGACCATCAACACCCAGAGGCTCAGGTCCCCTTATAACGATTATGCGGAGGTAAGAGGGGACCGACCCAATATGTGGAAGTACTGACCCTACAGTGTCTACGTCATCTAGAGTAGTAACTTCTGTGTCCGAAGGACTTTCAGTGAGGCAAATTCTCTTCGTGTCAAGTCGGTGTATAATACCGATCCTAGTATCGTCTCGTACGCGAATGACAAGTGTCGTATTTCTATCAAGACTTGGTGATACTCAAGTTTCCTTATCTTCCTTACACCATGTCCTCGGTGATTCCGGGTGACCAAGGAGACTTGTGACATCGTGAGGTGAAGGAAATTGAAGTGAGGTCATTACCCCAGTGCGGGTGGGTCCTACATCTACATCGGTAACTCCATACGGTGCAGGTACGGGAGGGCCGTCTCGTCCGCCAGTCGTTCGACGACGGTTGATAAGACCCGGCCAAATATGTGGGTCTCTAGGAAGGACCCGACCCGTCGATCTATCTACAGTACCAGACCTCTCTGTGTCTGTCGACTTCTCCACTGTCAGAATCACACTCGGTTCGACCAGTTTCCACTACCGTAACACACTTACAGGGGGCTCATACCCAGTATCGTGTCTTTCCCTAGAGACCCTACCGGTTTCTTCTAGTGGTAGAGGAACCGTGTGTATGGGTCGGAGACCCCACCTAAAAGACGATACCTGTGTTGTCTCGATGACGACGACGAGAGACCGAACCCGTGGTCTCTAAACGTGTTGTACAGTGGTATAGCGTAGACGTCCCGGGGAAGTTGTTCCAGGTCTGTCATGAAGAAATGGTACCCGAACCAGTCGTCGAGAAGGTGCATCGGGGCTAGAAGCAGTCTCTTCACCCAGGTCGCCTGTGTGAACTTCTGAAGACGTCGCGACCCTGGGGCGAGGAACCCTCGGCGGAGGTTGGTGACGTGGCGGTGCACTGTGTGCCAGGCGAGTGAGAGCTACAGATCTGACAGGTCCGCGTCCTGTCGATCGTCGACCCGGTCCCAGTCTAGACGGTCCCTGAGAAGGGCTTAGCTTGGGTACGCCGACTCGACGAACTTCAACACCCGATATTTCCTGACCCGGACACTAGCGTCGAACACTACCAGCTTCCGCAGCCGCTTGAACTCCTACCGGCACGTCAACCGGTCCAGTTCCGCCGCCCGATCCTTCCTCCGTGTCCGAAGGGCGTGCATGAGGTCGACGTCGTACAGCCTCCGGCGCATTTCCGCGACGTGCAACCGGAGTGAATTACTGTGCGCTGGCCACATCGTCATTAGCTGGTCGTGGAGCTTCCTGAGCCGCAGGTGCAGCACGTACCAGTGCAAGCAGACTACCGAGAGCATGTACGGCGGCCACTTGTACGAGAACTTCATCCCTGTGCGCCGGCGGTCGTGCAATGCCAACGTCCTTTTTTCCGCCGGGCACGGCCCGGGCGACGGCCCCCACTGGTGGAGCTACCAGTGTAGCGTCTCGTCGGCGCGCAGCATCTTCCTGAACTCGACCCGGTCGTCCCGACGTCTTACCGGGCACAGGAAGTCGAGGAGGCCCGGGCACTTTTTTCGGCTTTGACTCCCGAACCTTTAGGAGAACCCTGCGGAGGGCGGCGCCCCTGACCGCTCCGCCGCTCTCGCGCCTCGAAGAAGGGCCCTGACGTACCACTTCTCCCGCCGCCCCTCTCTTCCTGCTCTTGGCCCGAGACCGCGGAGGAGCGAGAGAAAAGCGACTGCGGCTCTGGCGACACAGGGACTTTTCTGACGGCGCGACTAAATTCAGTCGGGGCGAGGCGCCACGGCGGAGGGAAATAGCGCATCTGTCACGGACTGAGTGGGCCAAGGTCAAGGTGCGGGAAAGAGGCGGAGTCGAGCGGGAGTGTCCTGGATGTTTGACCTTGGTTCGCCAGGCGGTGGCGGCGCGACCGTTATGGCCATCCACGGATCCTCTTGATGTCGAGGGTCCAACGGGAAGCGCGGAGCTCCGTACGGCCCTGGGGCGCCTGAGAAGCCGAATCCGACGGAGTGTCCTCGGCGACACGGACAACCCTAGTCATCAAGGTCATTATAGCGCTCCGAAGACCCCCAGATGACGAAATTGATTGTCTTAGTCGTTCGCAAATAAGGTCTAAACTACCAAATCTCGACACCCAAACTTCAGATCTCACCTTCATGGCAAAATTATAAGTAGTCAACACATTTAAAAGACAGTCTTGAAAAGGGACAGACCTTTAACCCCTATTATCATATCCTAAGACCCTCTTACCTTACTAGATTTAAAGTATCCTCTATCCTACGAAGTTATTTATGAACAACTAATCTAGTTATTAACAAATGTGACACTGATTTTATCTTTATAACCCATTGACAACCGAAAAGTAAATCTTAAATATTTTTTACTCCGTAGGTGAATAAGCTTTGGTACTCGTTAAAGATGTTTCTTTTGAAACACAAATGACAACGAAGAACATTCCGAGCCTCTTGGCGCGAGACTTTCCTTGTAAGTCCCTGTCGGAGATCACCTGACTGTTTCAACTAATAGGTAAATGCGTCAAAATATTAAGAGTCCCTTATCTCGTATTCCGTCTGAACGTGCATCGGTAAGGTCTATTTGTAATTTCGTAAGTTCGTATTTTATGTTAAGGGTGGTGGATTCTGTATTGTACTGAAACCGTTTTGTGATTTCCCTCAGAATAGTACTTTGTTGTCAGGAACGAGGGTCCTTTGTCCACCAGTATTCCTTCGGAAACTTACGAAGTTCCGGCCCGCATGACTGGGAAGCAGTAGGCAAAGGTCGGAGTCCGTGAGCTACGTGCGAGTATTGGGAGGCAATACGAGCAAGGTCGAGGGTTGGAAGCAGTATTCACCTCGTTTATGTAAAAGGCACAGACGAGTTTCGGAAGGTCGAGGAGGAATAGAGGAGGGAAAAAGGAATTCTCGTTCCTAACGACGTCGGTGTCAATGAGGACAAAAAACCCGTCTCCACTGAGCCCGTGTATTGCAAGCCTTAGGATGTTCTTGTTATTGTTTGTTATTTGTCTAGTCGCGTATTCATCGGTAGCATACCCCATGGGTTAAAAAACCTAAATCTTTCCTCCATGATCACCTATCACGTAATATCTTCAGTCACAAGATATTGTGTCCCCCTTACGACGACTTCCATCTACACTAAACAACGAAGTTAAAAAGATATAGATCTGATTACAAACTAAAACTTGGATTTTCTACATTGAAATAAACAAGGGTTCCTATAAGTCACCGTAACATCGCGTATAACCAGTTTGTCTTTCATCACTTTAAGGTCACTGTGGCGTTAAGTTAACATGGACAGTTCGTGCGTCTAGTAGGGGGCGTATGTATTCCCGCCGAACATTCAGTAGATTCGCACAAAATTAAACGACTAGATAGACTCGAACGGCCCGGGTCTCTAGTACTCTCAGGAAAAAAGGTCCGTTTAGTACTAAGACTTATCTTAACATGTTACGGTAAGGTCTTTGACATGGTTGCCAATGTTGACTTTATTATGGGTGATATCGTCGATACTAGGTCGGGTCTTTCGCAAACGAAGAAAAATCCCTAAGAGAGTCTTGTTTTCTGTTGTTGTACCTTGGACTGGTCCCAAGTCTCTAGACCTGACCTTGGGTGTTCAGTCAGGAAACGGCCTGACTTTTTTGTGACAGAAATCATTGTAATTAACCGTGTGATACTAAATTTGTTCATATGTTTACTGTAAGTCATGTCCTGTCTTAACTCGGTAATGAGGATTTAACAGGTTATCGTTTTTCTATCCCGCGTAAATGTGTTCGTGCTTGTATTGGTCATATTAATATGAGTTATCATATTAAAACACCCTACCTTTGTACACGTATTCGTATACTCTGTGATTTGGCCCTGTTCGTTCGTCCTTAAAAGGTTTCTACGGTCACAAGTCCGGGATCCTGTCCTGACTAATAGACCCCAGACCCTTCACTTTCTGGAGGTAACATGGTCAAGTTTTCAAGTAGTACAGCTACGGTCTCAGGACAAACACAAGACAATTTTACACTACGACTTTGTAATATGGTAACCGTACACAATAATAAAAGAACTCTAAGACTCGTTAAGTGTTTCTCAGGTACTCCGGGGGTCAGATGTTTTCAGTACAACCGTACTTGTCTCTGAAAAGGTTTGGAAGGAGATGTCAACCTGGTCAGGTAAGGGCCGTGTCTGTTAAAAAAGAAGGTTTTATGCAACAGTGTTCCTCCGAGTCTTCCGGATTTATCTATCACTCACTTCAACCGATAAACAGGTGCCATCCATCAGAGACAGGTCAACTCTTGTTTCCAGTACCATCGTTTGTAAGGTTCTGCCTTTCTCGGTAAACTCTTTCTCATTCAGGTGGTAACACCTATGTCTACCTTTGTGTTTCCCTCCCGTGGTTTTGTCTACCCCTCGTGACCTACATACACAATTTAATTGACAAAAAGGAAGAAGAAAATGAGCACCAGGATCTAGACTGGTCACCCGTCCTTTTACATTCGATAGTAAACACTTTTGGTGTCCTCTACTAAGACAGGTTAGGTGGTGAACATTCTCTTCACCCAACCTCTATATTCGGGTTATCCACATTAATGGTGAATGGGGTCTTCGCGTCCAATTTTACCGGTAGTATCGGTCGTTGTCAAAAAGGCCACAATGGAGTGACAACCAGTAGTTATCTCATAGGAGTCGAGTAGAACTGTCTAAAAAGTAAACGCGGGTCCAGCCTTTTCCGCGTAATACGGCCCCTGCAAAGTAAAAGAACGACAGCAAGTTACAGTAGACAACGTCAAAGACAAAATAACGACAATGGCCAGCCCCCCACACCTCGTTCCGGACAGGCAGAAGACTGAAAAGACTCACCCTGGGTGACAAGGCAAGGTAGTAGATTTTACTGTTCTGTTATAGGGAACGGATCCTTGAATTCACAAGGACCGTCGGTAACTAGTTCCGTAAATTGGGTTTACCGTCAAACAAGTCCGTAGGCGCTCCCACTTAGTCTTTTTACAGCGAGACGAGCACAAAGGAGTGACACATCTCCGTTTAATTTTATTAACTAACAATCTTCCCGATATCCATTCTACCGAAATCCAGGTGTCCCCAGGGAATCGAATAAGGGGGACAAAACAAATACTTCTTGCTCGAACTTACATGTCACCCGGGCAAGTTACTACCGAACCGGAACTCCCAGCATGCCCTACGGTCATTCTACCGTTTATGGGGTAACTACGTACTTTAGTCCTTTTCGTAACCGACATTTTCGTCCTGGTAACAGGCAAAATTACCTCCGTCCCTAGGGGTAGTGACTTTTTGTGACGTCTTCTCGACACTACCGTCGAAATCGCCAGAGTCACCACCTTCCTTGACGGGTCTACTTCGGTCTTTTCCATAGATACTGATGTTTATTGTTAAATTTTCCCCCGTCAAACATTACACATGTTAGTCGAACGGTATTAAGTAAACGAACATTCGGAGATCCTAATCAGGGAACCCCTGATCACCCATTTACTTTCCCCCGTGTACATCGTGTCAGGACTTGTTAAAAAGATCGGTAAACATTGCCATCGAATATGACTTGCACATTAGATAATCGTAACCATACCTTCTCGACTACAAGGACAAGCCCCCTTCTTTTATATCCCCGTTACTCCGCTAGACGGTTTAGTAACGGAACTAACTCCCCAGGACCATTTACCCTTACTCGTACTTACACTCATTACTTCTTCCCTACCTCAGATCGAGAATAAAGAACGACTTAATTATTCTTGTTTACATATTCTAGTGAAAGTAACCTATATTTTACTCGGTAATGTTTCCTACCTTTTTCTACACGATGTATCGCTCTTAGTCAATTTTGTAAGTTACCCCAAAAATAATCTCATTCATTTGTTATATTTCGTTTATTAAGACAAAAAACTTACCTAACTATCCCTGAAAATTAAAAAAAAAGACGTCCAACCCTGGATAATACCGACGGGTAGGACGGAATAAAGGTAGATACTTTATCAATCCACGTAAGCACTCTCCTACAAGTCTTTATTATAATAACTACTATTTCCTTCATAAAACGTTCTTTAAGGTATTAAAAGGAAATCCACCCAACCGGTTGTTAAGGGGACTTATCAGCCGTTCCCGATAGACTTACCATCACCTGTGGACCTCTCGTAATAGTTAAAGACAAAAACCGTTTCCATCCATTTAGAATCATCCTAGTATAGGTCAATATCACGCATTTGTTCTCGCACGTTCTTTTTACTAAAAGGGATAGTTCAGATATATCCTTTGTTACGCAAATCAGACAAACCTTACCTCTATATGGGTAAGTTACCCCACTAATAGGACGTGATATTACCGTCATCCTCTATAGAATCATGGTTTCTGTATATAGACTTTTCCCCTTAACATTAATTATACCATTTGTTTACGAACAACTTAAGAGACAAGATGGTTAACATTAAGAAAGAGTCGGAGTCCTCATTCAACAACCCCTGATAGGTTTAGTCTCCTTAGAAGATTATTAAACTTATTTAAAACATTTCGTATACACCCTTAGGGGTTTCATCCAGCATCGGTTAATTATCGGGGTTCTTCAAAGACCTTTAGTAATTCACAAATATTTAATGGGGTAGACTATCTCAAAGACACCGAAATGTCACCTCGCCAGGTATTCCATAGATTCTATAAATTTTCCCCTCACCACAACGTTAAATAGAAGACGATAATCGTCAGGTACTAATCAATTTAAACAATACTGGAGTAATGGATTATTTGAGTTAACTCTAAGACTCCCTCTTCGGTTATTTTACAGTAGGCACATTACTTACTGTACACGAAGTCCTTTAACGACAGACTACCCAACGTTTTAAAATAGTTGTTGCTTAACTGTCTGGCACCTCCTCAAGTAGTATGGAACCCCATCCTGGAAGGTAACTATGACAACTTGCCCTCTAACTAATAATTATCTTCCATAACTCTTCCGTTTCGCAACGGACAGTAGACCTACATTCCCATATCACTTTTTTGTTAGAAAATTCAGTTATTAGTATTGTCGGGTCAGGAATCCTTGGTATCGTCCCGAGCCCTCAGGACCGACATTACGAGGGTATCCTTAGTAATATCACAATTATAAGGAATTTAGACAATCGTAAGAGGTAAATGGACTAAAGAAAAATTACTGTTTTTGCCCACTTAAAGTGTCACTAACTCATCAAAGATAAGATAAAACAACATCATCAAGTCGGCGGTTTCATACGTTTCACCTGTCAAAGAGAAAACTATCCCCGGTGACTCGACAGGTCTATCCAAATAATCTGAAGGCAAGATTGAAGTCCCCGAAATAGAGTCACTGGGGATTCTTTTTCGAAGTAAGTTAACATGTCAGCGAACTCGAACAACATCTTTCAGAGAAGGGGTGTTTAAATTACCATTACCCCGTTACATGCCAAATTACATTCGCTGATTAACTAGTCCCGGGTCCCGAACATTCAGTCTACTTGATTGTATTCAAACCCGACGTAGACGTCAAGAATGAGGGTGGTTGACCACACTCCGATTTTGGCGTCCGGTCAGGCTTCCGGTAAGGAGACAAGAATACTACCTCTATAGGCGGGGTCACAGATTGTAAGGAAGTTTTCAAGAAGGAGACTAAAAATTAAAATTGTACCCGGATAATTAAAGAAAATATTGTCAACTTTCCCGACGTCATTGCACTCATAAGGGTTTCGGTGGACAAGACCATAGAAGGAAAGATAATTCACCCCCGTGCATCCCATTATCGTTATCGACTCGTTTAGACAGTGGGAAAACATTTATGTTCAACGCTCAGTGTACATTATAGTGACGTTAAAGTGGGTACATTAGAAGTAGTTACTAAGACCATACATGTTAATAGGACACGTACCACAACGACGAAGAAGGGTTGTCCTCCGGTGTCATAAAAAACCATATCCCGGTTTTACAGGTCAATTCTAAAAGTATCCTAATAAATGGTAATTATTAAGGTATAGAGCCCCTCGTCCCTACAAATGTGTACGCGATACAGACCATCGGCGACAATTAAGTCATTATAAACCAACAGGAGGAACAATTGCCCCGATCTCCTTTTGGGGACAGGATCAAAGGGCTTCCTCCACAGACCTGCCCATTCCGTGACGGAACAAATAGCTTAAATCTCGCCGTAAGTAAGTCGGTTACTAAGGGGAAAAATGTGGAACCCGTCTCGGGCCCGCCGCCCCCACCCCCCACCCCCACCCCGAATCAAAATTATCGGGGAGGAAACAGTCCTCTTTTTGGACAAACAACTCCGTCCGCTGTGACGGAGGCGTCCACAGAACCGAACGGCGTTGATTTTGTAAATCGAAACCTAAAAACCCTTTGTAAATTCCAAAGATCTCGCCGATACAATCGAAATACAACTTAACAGGGGTGTAAGGACGTTCGAAAGTTTATAAGGTATTGAGAAGGAACGAGGGATTACCCAGACTATTACCGGACTGTCAGAAGTAATCGTAATAGTTTTCGTTTAACAAAGTTTTACTAAAGAGCGTCTCTACGTAGGAATTCTGACGCTAGTTACCGGAGGAAGTTAAATGGTTATTTGTCTCGTATAAGAAGTCAACTCAAGTCAAGTCGGCGAGTCAGCACAGGCTGAGAAACGCTGGGGTACTTAGCGTCGTGCGGTCCGGAGGGACAGGTAGTGGTTGAGGGCCTCAAGTGAGTCTGAGTGCAGGTAGCTCAGGCACTACGGTAGGTCGGTAGAGTAGGAGACAGTAGGGGAAGAGGAGGACGGGGGTTAGGGAGGGTCGTAGTCTCAGAAAAGGTTACTCAGTTGAGAAACGTACTCCACCGGTTTCATGACCTCAAAGTCGAAGTCGTAGTAAGGAAGGTTTCTTTAGGGTCCCAACTAAAGGAAGTCAACCAGGGACGTTATAAAAATGTTTCCTAGGTAGTCTCCATCTTGACAGCTAAAATCGGGTACGAGACTATCGATGAAGGAATTAGGTCATGTTGTACCCGTCCCCGTGTTTAACATTAACGCGTCGTCAAAGTCAGTATCGAGGCCACGGCCACTCTTAAAGTTTTAAATCAGGTCGTCCCAAAGGGGACGAAACGACAAGAACGTTCTAATTAAACCGCAGTAGACACTGGGTGTAAACGGTGACATCATCGACAACACCTCAGTATTGGTAAAATCGTTGACATTTTTTTTAGACGTACTTCGGTGACTAGACGAATCGGGGATTCTTTAAGGTATGTCATCCCACTCCATCCAGGTATGTTGCATGTACGGAAAACCTTAACGCACTCGTTTGACTTTAGTCCACTAACGGTGACTAATACAGGTCCAACTCCTAATAATTTAACCTGACCTTTTCGGGTACGTGTCTCCGTACAGGGTTCCTCCTTACGATCCTTTGCCCCCTCGTCATCGTCGTTGCCTGTCGTAGCGTCGCCCGCCTTTCCGGCCTCCTCCCCATCCCCAATCTCCGAACAATTATACTCGAGCGCTTTTCGTTCCATTTTCGCCTAACCCCTGAAGACCGTTTCAACTAAATAAATCGACGAAAGCCGTAGTTCCGTCGAACACTGAGGACAAACAGGCATTAGACGGGATCGTAATGTAAAAAGACTAAATTTTGGAGACTATCTAGGAAGAGAAGGTTAAGTATAAGTACGTCCCTAGCTTGTCAAAGTTGGGGATTTAGAGGAGGGTTCGGGAGATCAACAAGGTACGACGACGACGATTCAGTGAAATCAGCACAGGCTGAGACACGTTGGGGTCTCTGCCGTCGGGTGGTCCGAGGGGGCAGGGACCCTAAAAGGTCCGTTCTCATGACCTCACCCCACGGTAACGGAAGAGGCTACAATACAGAATCCACCATCCTTGACATAAAATACGAACTTACGACATTACAAATAGACCTTACCGATGCACGTAAGAATCGCTACCCCCAGCGATTCTCAGTCTGTTTTGACTCGTTGAAGTGAAAGTGAAAAGTGAAAGTACGTAACCTCTTCCTTTACCGTTGGGTGAGGTCACAAGAACGGACCTCTTAGGGTCCCTGTCCCCTCGGACCATCCGACGGCAGTACCCCAGCGTGTCTCAGCCTGTACTGACTTCGCTGAATCGTCGTTCTGTATTGTACTGAAACCGTTTTGAGATTTCCCTCAGAAATAGCACTTTGTTGTCAGGAACGAGCGTCCTTTGTCCACCAGTATTCCTTCGGAAACTTACGAAGTTCCGGCCCGCATAACTAGGAAGCAGTAGACAAGGGTCGGAGTCCGTGAACTACTTACGAGTATTGGGAGGCAATACGAGCAAGGTCGAGGGTCGGAAGTAGTACTCACCTCGTTTATGTAAAAGGTACAGACGAGTTTCGGAAGGTCGAGGAAGTGTGAAGAAAAGTTTCCAAGACTTCTCATAATGTCATAAAAGTCATGATTTACTATACATCCAAGTGATCCTATAGAATCTGTTTCTACTCCAGGATCTCTTGTCGTAAAGACTACCAGAATCTACCCGTTTAGTCCGTGTAAGTGTCTATGTCACTGTAGAGTGGATTAGTTGTGAAGTAGTTGATCCCTCGTTTTAGTAAAAGTATTGAAGAATTATTCTCCCAATGAGTATAAAGAAGAAAGTGTAGGAAAGGTTTTTAGTCAACTTCTAAGTTATTAACAGAAATGATTCTTCAAGGTTTCTCAAGATTTAATTTGATAAATTTGTTTGTATGGAACGTAACATGTTTTTGGGTTCTAGGAGTTTTGTATCATAAGTATGTACGGATGTGTAAGGAACTTTATTATATCATCAAATACGACATGTTTGACAAATATACACTGTCTAGTTGTAAATTTGTAAGTTTTAGTTCACGAATCTAAAAAAATTTCAATTCAATCCCCAATTTCAATCTCTTGAAAATGAATTTTTGGTCAGACGAGGACGACGATCAAACGGACGGTACACAATGGTATTGGATCACTTAATTTAGAAATCACAATCATGTACTTAACCACTTATTGTGTGTTTTCTTATTGATTGAGAATCAGTTTGACAGAAAGAAAAGATTAATTGACTACTCCCAGATTACCTTTATGAGGTCCTGTCTCTGTAATTTGAATCACCCGAGACCTGGGGTTATAGAGAAGACATGGAAGGAACCCACAGAAAGTCCATGTGGTCTCTCTTAATTCAATAATCATTGTTACTAACGAAAGGGAGGACG
Organism: Capra ibex; assembly: GCA_006410555.1. NCBI lineage: Eukaryota > Metazoa > Chordata > Mammalia > Artiodactyla > Bovidae > Capra > Capra ibex. The sequence continues at coordinate 63,758,150 of SJYO01048061.1, read as the reverse complement.
TGATTGTGGTCGACCCTCTTTTTTTGTGAATTTTGTTAAAAATTAAAGATATTTTATATGAAATGTATTTCCAATGGTAAAATTGTTAAAAACTTAAAAAGGAACGAAACCGTAATTGATATAAGTGGAACAAAACGGTCGTAGTGATGGTAGGTCGACAAATATAGAACGTTTTGACGTTGAAACTGGGTAAGTATTATAGAGACAGAAGGACGGATTTTAGGGACCATTGATGGTAAGATGAAGTCCAGAGACTTAAACTGATGAGACACACGAGTTATTCATTTTTAATTTTTTTTTGTTTGTTTGTTCTACTGTCGAAACGGGTAGTTTTTCGTCACTTTTTGTTTTATTTTTACGTTCAGTCTCTGATCCTTTTTGATAGACATTATGTATAATATGACTTGTTTGTATACTTTTCGACAAGTTGAAAGTTACAACAAGTAGTAGTCTACTTACGTTTAATTTCAGTGTTACTCTTTTGTAGCGTGTGGGTGATCTTACCGATTTGAATTCTAGTTATTATAATTTTTATTCCTAGTCGTTATGACAGGTTGTTTTTGTAACATACATCCCGTTAATAGGAAGTTAATGTTTAAAAAAATTTTTCCAGTTGTTAAATTTACAACCACTATTATCCCTCGGTAACCTTGGGAGTATATAATTATGATACTGATATTTAACTATATAGGCAAAATTTTGGACAAGCCATCAAAGAAACTCACAATTTGCGGGTTGTTAAAGTGTGGATACGTAGACGGGTTCTCTTTACTTTTGTGCAGATGTCTCTGAACACCCCCCCCCAGGGGGCCGCCGAGTCACCATTTCTCAGGTGGACGGTTACACCCTCTGTACTCAAGCTAGGGACTCGAACGTCGTTTCGTTGATTCGGGTACGCGTGTTGGTGACTTGGACACGGGATCTCGGGTCCTCGGTGTTCACGACTTCAGGTTCACGGGTTCTCGGGCACGAGCCGTAGTTCTCTTCAGACCCGTGACGTTGATGTCCCGCCGAAGGTGAACGACTTTGTTCTCTTCGTGCGAGTCGTGTTTCTGGGTCGTGTCTGTTTTTATTTACTTACTTCAATAATTTTTTTTTTTTTCTGAACAGGTTTCTAGAAGTATCTTCGAAATAGGTATTATCAGTTTTGACCCTTATTAGGTTTATACGTAGTTATCTTACTTTCTTTACTTAACACCGTATAAGTATGTCATGTTATGATGAGCCTTCATTTTTCTTTGTTAGAAACTATGGACGTTAACATTTGACTTATAGTTTTTGAAACTTGTCTTGTCTTCTTTGATCTATGTGTCCCTCATATACGAGATACTGGTAAATACACTTCAAGGTCTTGTTACTTTTATTCAAGACTACTTAGTTTTAGTACTTTCTCCGTCGGTGACAACCCCCTCACCCACATCCATTGTCTAACAAGACAACTAACCCTTCCTTGTGTTTCTTTGAAAGTCCCCACCACCTTTACAAGAGAAGAACTAACCCGACCATCAATGTGTCCACTTACGTTGACAGGTTTTATTGAGTTAATATTTATGTCAATAATGTTTTACTTATGTCGGTACATCGGAAGTAAGTCCGGGCCTTTATCTTCTAATGGTCGTGGGGCCTTCGAGGTGGGGACGGTTGCGTACAAAGGATTAGTGACAACGGGGGGTTGTGATCTCTGTTTACTAAAATTTTTGTTAAGGAGACATCATCAAACCACTAGGATCCAGGGAACTGAGTTAAAGTTTGATAGAGATTCAAAACAATCAAATAAATTATAAATAAATAAACCGACCCGGTCCAGAATCAACGTCCTACACCCTAGGTCAAGGAGTACTCATCCACGTGACAACGAGTCAGTATAGGCTGAGGAACGTTGGGATACTTGACGTACGTCGGACGGTCCAAGGAGACAGGTACCGTTCTTATGACCTCACCCAACGGTAAAGGAGGAGGTCCCCCCAGAAGGGGTGGGTCCCTAGCTTGGTCACAGAGGATGTAACCGTCCGTCCTAGAAATGGTGACTCGGTGGATCCTTCGGGGGATCAAGGGACAACCACGACGACGACGACGATTCAGCGAAGTCAGCACAGGCTGAGACACGCTTGGGTATCTGCCGTCGGGTGGTCCGAGGGGGCAGGGACCCTAAGAGGTCCGTTCTTGTCACCGTACCCAACGGTAAAGGAAGAGATTACGTACTTTCACTTTTCACTTTCACTTCAACGAGTCAGCACAGGCTGGGAGTCGCTGTGGTACCTGACGTCGGACAGTCCGAGGAGGTAGGTGCCCTANTGGGTATCTGCCGTCGGGTGGTCCGAGGGGGCAGGGACCCTAAGAGGTCCGTTCTTGTGACCGTACCCAACGGTAAAGGAAGAGATTACGTACTTTCACTTTTCACTTTCACTTCAACGAGTCAGCACAGGCTGGGAGTCGCTGTGGTACCTGACGTCGGACAGTCCGAGGAGGTAGGTGCCCTAAAAGGTCCGTTCTCATGACCTCACCCCCACGGTAACGGAAGAGGTTTTGGGGTCGCCGAACGTAATCCTCACGCCTCAGAATCGGTGGCTTTGTCGTCCATTCAAGGTTTTACATGAACAATTTATTTCAAACAATGAGGAACGATAAAATTTCCACAACTAATATGCTCCGTTACTTGACACCGAGGAATCTGACAAAATGTTCTTGGGACTAAATAGAAACCGACTTTCCGGGTCGTTCTCTGCGTCCTGTGTGACCAAACTAGGGACCCAGTCCTTCTAGGGGACCTCCTCCCGTACCAATTTCCAGGTAAGGATTATAAAAAAGATGAATGTCAATTTTTACAGTTCAAATGGAAACATCAAACCCCCTGATTTCCAGATGGACGTATTACATCCTAACACTTAAATTGACTTAGGGTAACAGGTTTTTATTTCATATCTAGTTGACTCTCATAAGTAATAATTGATTGTCTACAGGGTCTAGGAACGATGAGGTTCACCACCGACACCCGGTAGTACTATCAACCAGTAGAGGACCCTCGAACAACCTTTACGTCTTAGTGTCCGGGGTTTGGATGACTCAGTCGTAACGGAATACCGTTCAAAGGGTTCACTGACCATATTTGTCGTTCCAAACTCTTTTGTAATTCCGTCTGATTACTTTTTGTAATTCCGTCTGCTAGAAGTAAAACGGAACAAAGTGTACTACACAATTGTGAAGTCAAGTCAAGTAAGTCAGCGAGTCAGCACAGGCTGAGAAACGCTGAGGTACTTAGCGTCGTACGGTCCGGAGGGACAGGTAGTGGTATAGGACCTCAAGTGGGTTTGAGTACAGGTAACTCAGCCACTACGGTAGGTCGGTAGAGTAGGAGACAGTAGGGGAAGAGGAGGACGGGGGTTAGGGAGGGTTGTAGTCTCAGAAAAGGTTACTCAGTTGAGAAGGGTACTCCACCGGTTTCACGACCTCAAAGTCGAAATCGTAGTAAGGAAGGTTTCTTGTGGGTCCTGACTGGAGGAAGTTTTACCTGACCAACCTAGAGGAACGTCAGGTTCCCTGAGAGTTCTCGGAAGAGGTTGTGGTGTCAAGTTTTGGTAGTTAAGAAACCGCGAGTCGAAAGAAGTCTCAGTTTGAGAGTGTAGGTATGTACTGGTGTCCTTTTTGGTATCGGAACTGATCTACCTGGAAACAACCGTTTCATTATCGAGACGAAAACTTATACGATAGATTCAACCAGTATTGAAAGGAAGGTTCCTCATTCGCAGAAATTTAAAGTACCGACGTTAGTGGTAGACGTCACTAAAACCTCGGGTTTTTTTATTTCAGACTGTGATAAAGGTGACAAAGGGGTAGATACAGGGTACTTCACTACCCTGGTCTACGGTACTAGAATCAAAAGACTTACAACTCGAAATTCGGTTGCAAAAGTGAGAGGAGAAAGGGAAAGTGGTTCTCCGAAAAGTCAAGGAGAAATGAAAGACGGTATTCCCACCACAGTAGACGTATAGACTCCAATAACTATAAATGTAAAGGAATTTATTTGCAAATAGACAATACATTGTACGGACTCTTGTTTTTAGACAAAGACCTGAAGGGATTACCATGTCACCTATTCTTAGGCGGACGGTCACGTCCCCTGTGTCCAAACTAGGGACCAGGCTCTTCTAGGGTTTACGGTATCCCGTTGATTCGGGCACGTGTGGTGTAGATGACTCGGGTGTTCGGATTTTGGACACGAGACGTTGCTCTTCGGTGACGTTACTCTTCGGACGTGTGGCGTTCCTTCTCATCGGGACGGCAGGGGGCGGGGCAAGGGTGACGGAAACGAGTCGCTTTTCTGGGTCGTCTCGGTTTATTATTTATTTATTGATTAATTTTTTCTTACGGTCGATTATGTAAGTCTTCCTTAGTTTCAGACTCTTGTAGTGGTAAAACATTGAGGTTTACATTGTCTACGAAGTCCGTTTCGTTCTGAGTAAGGAACTCCAATTTGTTACTCTAATTTCCAGTACCCCACATAGTCAATGTATAAACCCAACATTGTTTAATGGGATAATCACCGACTTTGGTTCTTTGGCACTAACTGAGCCACAGACTCCACAGACTCCCAGTGCAGGACCTCATCGCGAGAGGACTTTAGTATCAATTCTGACAGGTGTCAGTAAAGTCCTGTGTTGCTCCCCACGTGTCAGGGGAAGGTTCGGGTGAGCACACGGTCGACCGTCCGACAACTCCTGACAACCTGGTTACCTGAGCCAAAACGGTTTGTTACTCCGAGTAAGGTGTCCCGACGATTACTGTCGTAGAACGACGGTGGTCGTGTTCACTGGGTTCTCCCTCCGTCTTTGTCTCGGTCTTCGCTCAGAAAGATGTTGGAGCATAGTCCTCACTGTTAGGGCGGTAAAGGTAGCATAAAATGGACAATTTTTCTCAGTTATTTAGACCAGGTGAAAGTTCCCCTCTTCTAATGTGTTCACACACTTTGCGGTCCTTGTCCCTAGAGACCCCAGTAAAGTCTTCGACGGAGCGTGTTACTCTTTAGTTTACAAATACTACTGTTTCATAATGGGACGTCTACTATATGAGTAATAATTTCTTTCGTCCCTCTCGAACGAGGTAAAGGTAATGATCCGTCTCAGACGGTCGAAGGTTTGAATCGTAGTGATTGTCGTCTGTGAGGACTATACTATGTCATAGTGTTATAGTGGATACTTCAGCAGAATGGCTTGCACAAATTAGACTTAAATTGAGTAGAAATCCTTTTCTTCATGTAGTTCCGACGTATAACAGTGGGACGAATAAATTGAATATACGTCTCATGTAGTCCTCTTTGCGACCCGACCTTCTTCGTGTTCGACCTTAGTTCTAACGACCCTTTTTATAGTTATTGGAGTCTATACGTCTACTGTGGTGGGAATACCGTCTTTCCCTTCTCCTTGATTTTTCGGAGAACTACTTTCACTTTCTCCTCTCACCTTTTCAACCGAACTTCGACTTGTAAGTCTTTTACTTCTAGTACCGTAGACCGAGGTAGTGAAGTACCCTTTATCTACCCCTTTGTCACCTTTGTCACAGTCTGAAATAAAAACCCCCGAGGTTTTAGTGACGTCTACCACTAACGTCGGTACTTTAATTTTCTGTGAATGAGGAACCTTCTTTTCAATACTGGTTGGATCTATCGTATAAGTTTTCGTCACTGTAATGAAACGGTTGTTTCCAGACAGATCAGTTCCGATATCAAAAAGGTCACCATATACATACCTACACTCTCAAACTGAGACTTCTTTCGACTCGCGGTTTCTTAACTACGAAAACTTGACACCACAACCTCTTCTGAGAACTCTCAGGGAACCTGACGTTCCTCTAGGTTGGTCAGGTAAGATTTCTAGTCGGGACCCACAAGAAACCTTCCTTACTACGATTTCGACTTTGAGGTCATGAAACCGGTGGAGTACGCTTCTCAACTGAGTGACCTTTTCTGAGACTACGACCCTCCCTAACCCCCGTCCTCCTCTTCCCCTGCTGTCTCCTGCTCTACCGACCTACCGTAGTGACTGAGCTACCTGTACTCAAACCCACTTGGGGCCCTCAACCACCTGTCTCTCCGGACCACCCGACGTTAAGTACCCCAGTGTTTCTCAGTCTGTGCTGACTCGCTGACTTGACTTGACTCTGTATTAAAATGTAATTCATCCATTTATTCACAATCAACGAGTCAGCACGGACTGAGAAACGTTGGGGTACCTGACGTCGAGTGGTCCGAGGAGACAGGTACTCAAAAAGGTCCGTTACAATGACCTCACCCAACGGTAATATCATGTAATTTAAGAGGTCCGGTCTTATGACCTTACCCATCTGAAAGGGAAGAGGTCCCTTAGAAAGGTTGGGTCCCTGACTTGGGTCCAGAGGGAGTAACGTCCACTCTGTGATCCCTTCGGGTATCTTGTAAATCCCCTACTTACTTCCAATGGTTGTCGTACTCGTTTGTCGGTGTGTTTAAATCTTACATCTGATAAAATGTTTTGTTGGGGCACCCTGAGAAATTTTGCAGGTACAGTACACTCCTTTTTTAACCCCCTATTAATTTTTTGATTTCTCTATGACCGTTTACATTGTACACTTAGAACCAACATAGGACCTAACCTGTTTTGTTTCTTTTTGTCAATTTTTCTGAACCTCCCTATTAACTTCTTTAAAATTAAACATTATCGATAATCCAGTATATTATGTCAATAATAATATAATAATTATACGTTATCACCGAGTCTACCATTTCGCAGACGGATGTTACACCCTCTGGGTCCAAGTTATGGGACCGTCTAGGGGACCTCTTCCTTCACCGTTGGGTGAGGTCATAAGAACGGACCTTTTAGGGTACCTACCTCCTCGGACCATCCGATGTCAGATACCCCAACGTTTCTTAACCTGTGCTGACTCGTTGAAGTGAAATAATCCAGTATATTATGTTAATAATATAATAATTATATGTTAATCACACATAACACCCGAAGGGACTACCGAGTCTCTTATTTCTTAGACGGACGTTACATCCTCTGGGTCTAACCTTTCTCGGGGACCTCTTACCTTACCGATGGGTGAGGACGTAAGAACGGACCTCTTAGGGTACCTGTCTCCTCGGAGCACCCGATGTCAGATACCTTAGCGTCTCAACCTGTGCTGACTCGCTGATCGTAAAAGTTAAAAGTCACACTATTACCTCAATATTAAAACATGCTCTTACGGGAATAAGAATCCTACACTATTTTATAAATCCTCATCACAATATTCTAGTCTTTGATTGAAAATTTATCAGGTCCCTAAAGGGATCACCGGGTCACCAATTCTGAGGTACGACGGTTACGTCCCCCGAACCCAAACTAGGAATCAACTCCTTGACTAAGGTATACGACACTTTACGTAGGTTTTCTATTTTGATTTTTTTTATTATTGTTTGAAAATTTATCAAGTTGTTGGTGACATACACATACTTAGTCTCTTTCTCTTTTTTGTTTATACTGTTCTATAATTGTTAGCAACTTAGATCTGTTAAGTAACTTGACTAATAAATTTTAATCAACATTTTGAAAAGGCTCATGAACTAAAAGTTTTATTTTTGAAATCTTTTTTAAAAGGAGAGTAGAAATAAAGGTTTATTAAGTTAACCAGAATTTTGAGATTTTAATTGGTCAGAAAAGACCGTATATCAAAGAAAGATTCCTTGACAGATTTTATTGTTGGCGAGAGAAAAAATGAGTTTTTTGAAGGGTTCTTACTAATTATTTATGTCACACGATGAGACTTAATCCCAACCACTGTATAAAACCAAGGGACAAGTCCACCTTCGAGAGATTCCATTCCTGATCCAAAATGTACAGTATCGTGTTTTGGCTGGGGTCACTTAATGAGTATAATATGGTGTAAACACTTACAAATAATTCAGTCTTGTTATTCTTTGTCTTCGGTCTCTCAGACGAAATTTATAACTGAACATCAAACGTGTCATGTCTCAAGTAAGTCGAGAGTGTCTCGAGCTGGTAGACATATGATCACGAGTAGCAATAGCTGACTATAGAAGTGTTGAAAATAAATAAATAAAATAAATTTTCATCATCAAATTCAGGATTATGACTGAACTTATTACCATGCAACAGAAATTCCTTCAAATATTCAAATATAGTGATCTAAAATGGTACCCGTTTCAGGACTTCATTATCTAAATTTTACATAAATTTAATTAAATATCTACCAAATTTTTTTTCCATATATGTCTCTTGTTTACCAGACGAGATTTAGTGTCAGTCAAGAGTTATGAAAGAGAAAGGCTACTACGTATTCAACCAAGATGTACTTCTCAACCTGACATGAAATGTCCTTTGGATTTTATTTTGAGAATCCAGTTCTTTATACTGAACTAAGTAATTTTTTTATAAAAACACTCATGACACATAAAAATCGACGTGAAATAGTTTGAAGTATTTCCGAAGGAACGAAACCAGACGAAGAACTATGTCCGGGTAAAGTAAAGATATTATTAATATTTGGGCTGAAATAAACTGATTAAATTCCAAAAGTAGGTTTTTAAGTCATTACCGAAGAAGTAGGCGACTTACTTCATCAGAGACTTAATCGACTAGGTTCGTGAAGAGGGGTGTATTTTTAAGGACCATTTTCTGTCAATAGTACTTTTGAACTAATGATCTTTATTTCCTCTTTGTGTTGTTTCTTAATTCGTAAATACATAAAACAAAGAAATTTTAGTAATAAATTATCGTTGTTTTCTGATGATTAGATGTTACATTACTTGTGTTAACGATTGAACCCTCCTAAGGGATCAGTTATGACTGAAAAATACATTTTTCACTTAGGAATTTATCAAATTTAATCGTAAAAATTTAATCGGTTAAAAGGTCTAAGTTTAATAAATTAGGTCTTCACGAAATGTTAACAAGACAAAAAAGAATTTAATCCTTGTGTGACCGAAATTTTATACCTTCAGGATACATAACTTTTTATAAATACGACTTTATAAACCCCCTGTTCACGGAACTCAGGATGTTGAACGAAAGATCACCAAGTCGACGTTGTGTTCACATATGTATCTTTCTCCTTCACCTCCGCCTTCTCTTCCGTTCTTATCGTTTTACAATTGTTTCCAACGTAGATCCAGATCCTTATATATATACTCAATTAGCAATTTGTACACACGAACTTGAATTTTTCAACTTCTTTTTTTCGGGGAGAAAATAATTTGGAGGTTTATTAAGGTGACCCACCTTTGACAAAGCCAATTCTGAAGGGTCGTCAGAAGGGACTTCAAAGAGATTCTTTACTCATTTTATGACTGATACTCGTGGAAACACAATATTTCAAAGACACATTGTCTCAACAACCCTAATCACTAAATCGTCTCGGAGGAGAAAACCTTTGCAAGTTTTAGGTCTGTAAGTGAATTGTCTTTATAAAATTACACCTGTACACCTTGTGTCTGGTAAGTTTCAAATCTACATCCGTACTTGGTGAGAATACAAATCAGAAAGGACTCATCAGAACTTCAATTTAAAGTCTAATTAACACGTGTATATAGAGAGTTTAATTTGACATCCTCCTTTCTATACGGAATGATAGAAACATAAGATGTTTTGTGATCGTATATTATTTTACAGATAATTTGAACTACTTTAAATTTTTGACTAAATATATGGTAAAACTTGTATTAAACTTTTAACGAATATTTTAATCACACGGGACATTCGAGTTTAATAATACTAATAACGGTCACACTAAAGTAGTAGACTTTTAATACAATTTTCCCAGTAAAGAGAACTATTAGTGTAGTGTAAATCTCAAGTTAACCTAATTGGTCTCACGATCACTATGTTTCTAGTTTCTACTCCCTCGACATCAAAGGTCGAAAGTCTTCGAATGTTAGATCACCCTCTCAATCTATTGTGTATTCGTATTATGTCACATTCTTTTAAAAAATTTTTCCTTCTTGTAAAACTTAATCTAGAATTTTTCTCTTATCATAAAGAGGTTTGTCTCTGTTTGTCTCGTGAAGTCCGTTTTCTTGTTCATACTTCTCTCCATACCTTTATCATGTTACTTGTGGGTCCCGTTCTCATTTAAAGGTCACATTAACCTTATGTCCTCTCCTCTATCCGACCACGATTCCTTAGACGTGTCCCTGAAAGTCTTTGTATTATTTTTACGTTTTATTATATAATGTACTACCACTACCACAAATCATCGATTCAGCACAGGCTGAGAAAGGACTGGGGTATCTGACATCGAGAGGTCCGGGGAGGCAGGTACCCTAAAGAATCCGCTCTTATGACCTCACCCAACAGTAAAGAACTGGGTGTCTTAGAAGGACCGGGTCCCTAGCTTGGGTGTGGAGAACATATTTAGTACACCCTTAAGTAGGACTCTGTCCGGACCCGCGACCCTGGGAAACGACGTCACGACACTACGAACGTCGTGACCTGTGTGGAGAGGTTGGTTTACGTTTCTTTGACATACCCGGATTTTAATTGAACGCACGCACCCGTCGACCCCGTTTAAGACCTGGGGTTTCTATGTTTCTCTGGTTTTTTGGGTTGACACTTAAAGACTCCCCGAACCTCGTTTTTTTTTTGAACCATGACACGTATTGTGGTATGGTGGTGGATTCCCCACCCGTTTTGTGAATTCGGTGGGGATGGGAGTGGGGTGTATTTTTTGTTCGAGTAGGGACGTAGGTCTTCTCTCACGCATTCCCTTGGACAATAAACAAGGACGGCGTTGACACAACGTCGTCCCCGGACTTACTTCGGAATGGACTTAAGGATCAGACCGCAGATGAGTCAAAGATAACTAATCCCTTCCGGTTCTTGGGGTTAGTGATTGTTATCGTAGTCCTAAGAGACATAGGGCAAGAGGGTCAAAACGAGGAAAGTGATGTAGTCGACACCCCGCAGCGACGACCAGGTCACCAATTCTTAGGGGCAGGGTTTCGTCCCCTGTGTCCAGTTAGGGACCACCCCTTTGATGCTAGGGTGTACGGGGTCCCGTTGATTTGGGTGTACGGACCTCGGGTGTTCTTCTAGGGCCACGACGTTGATTCCGAACTGTGTCGGTTTATTTATTTACGTATAATTTTTTTTTTTTTTTTCTAGTTATATAGTCGAAGGTCACAAGGGAGTGACTTCTGACGAAGAACGGTACCGACCTTTATGCCGAAGATTGGATAATATTCGAAATGTATAAAGTCGAAGTAGGTGTTCTCTCTTCCTCGTAAAAGCAGAGAATTAAATTTTTAGGACCCTTCGTCGAGTAACTGACCCCGAACAGACCTGAAGGAATGGTTTGTTTGGTTAATAACAGAACCCAGTTCTAGTGTTAGAACCTTCTTGTCCCGGGAAGTACTCCCTGAGTCACGTACCTTTTCCCTCCTCCAGACCGACATCTTACCGTCCCTGCCGACTCGTCTCTGGGAGTCCTCGGGTGAAAGAAAGGAGAGGTGAGGAGGTAAGTCAGGATGTCGTCGACGGGACCCCGATTCCGGAAATAGTGAAAAGGACGCAGTAGACAACCCAACCGGGTCTTCAAGCAAACCCAAAAAGGTATTCTACAATACCCAAAAAAGGTATACCTTTTTGGACTTGTTTGCAAACCCGGTTGGTTATGTTGAGAAGTCAAGGATTTAGTACGTCAGACTGATCAAAGAAAGAGACAGGACGCATGTCTAAAATTAAAAAAAAAAAAACTTCCTGTCCTGGTCATGGTAAAATAAGTCACAACATCCTTTCAAATCCAATGAAGAATTTTAGTTTTCGTTTCTTTAAGTTTTAAGGGTTTTACTGTTCCGTCCTCTATTCTTAAGAGATTAGGTTTTTTACGGCCCACTCGAAGGTTAGTCTCCCTCCTTCTCCAGTGAAGTCATCGAGTGTGTTGTCTACGACTCTTTGGTGTCCCATCTTTGACCTCCAATTCGAGAGGCGATCGGAGTCCGTTGTCTAGAAAGTCGGGACTCTCCCTGGTAAACATTCAGTTATCCAGATTGTCTCTTCCCCAAGCCCATCCCTTCTAGGACGGGTTAAAATGTAGTTCAACGAGGATCGGAAGTCAGACCGTCCACCGACTCCCAGCACCTGGGAGGAGGGAGTCACGGGGAGACTCAGGGGTGACCGTCGTCTCGACCTTCGGTGTGTACACACGGTGAGTGACGGGTGTGTGGGAGACGAGGCCCAGTCACCGACAAGGACACCGCTTGTCGGCTGAAAGGACGAGGAGGTAAAGCGATGGACCCTTCCGACTATGTGTTCTTTGTGAAACGGAAAGGACAAAGTTTATGTGTCGTCCTACAGACAGTTTCAGGTTCCGGTGGGTGAGGTCACAAGCCCGGACCTCTTAATGTGCCTGACATGTCAGGTACCGGAGCGTTTCTTAGGCTGTGTTGACTCACTAAAAGTGTCAAGAGAAATGTCCCTATATTCATTTAGAGCATCATGATGTTTTTATGTTCGGTAGACTCTACAAATGTCACCAGGGGTCCTGACATACACCCTCCCATATTTATTTTGTTGATAGTTATTAATTTTCGCTTAATCAAGTTAGTTCAATGTCATAGTGGGAGGTCTAATTTCCCGAGACTATAATTGACTACACCGTCGTTTGCACTAGGACTCTTCCTTAGGACGATGGGCAGTAGAACGGAGAATTGAAGTTAATATGGTCTTGCTCGTGTCTCCCTCAAGACAAATCATTGACGAGAGTGGCGTTCTGGACGGGTGGGGGAACCAGACCCTGTAAGAGGGGGTCCTCTCTACAGTCCTAAACTACTCTAAGACAGAGTTGACCCTGGTTTTTTTACTGATTACACCTTTTGTAGGATTATAGTCCCATGGTAGTTACTTTAATGGAATTCTCAGACTCATCAAATCAACGATTCAGTACCTACATCACTAGGGTACCTGACATCGGGGTGGTCCGAGGAGACAGGTACCCTAAGAGGTCCGTTCTTATGACGTCACCCAACTGTAAGGGAAGAGGTGTCTAAAATTACAAAATGGAGTTGTTACAAAAAAAGTATGGTAAAAGTTTGGAAAAGGGAAGTGATTATACCTCGTAAAAGAAAGAAAGGGAAATTGAACCAATCACTAATCATCTCGTATGGTTATACTGACAGGAACAAGAAAGACTCCGATCGTACGATCAAATCAATCATTATTGTATAATCATAAATCCTGTTTCAGTATATAAAATATTGACATTTTTGGTCAATTGGAGACAAAGTACTGACTTATGTGACGACTCGTGGATACACGGGAAGATTTTTTATAATGTGCAGTGTTTTTACATCGACAGAGTGCCATTTGGTAGTGGTGATATTCTTTTTGTTGACTTTTTAATACAACATTGATCTTGTTATACCGGTTTGTACAAACCCATAATGATGACACACAAAGGACTCCTTTCCCTTCAACCATTTATAAAAGAGGAAAAGTTGTCCGATAACACAAGGATACGTTCTACCGGACTTTAACGACTCTTCTGTCTCCTTCACCGTATTCTGTGTGTCTTTAAAGATTTATACAATTTTGGTATCTATAAAGAAGACATTTTAGTCCTGAAATTAAGACACATATTTTACTCTGTCTTAGTTCACTTTCTTCGGGCTCCATAGTGTACCATCGTTCCTGTTCCTAGTTTTGGAAGATGGAGGACGGAAAAGGCGTATCAGGAAATACCCTTGGTCAAATACACCTTCTTTTTTTTTTAAAAAAAGACACGACAGTAATTACCCAATGACAGTTACTAGGACCACTGTACCCTAAATCAATCCAATTACAAGTTTAGTTTGACTGTCCCAGAAAAGGGACTTTCGTAGTAACATTGTGGACTTAGATGACTATGTGTAACACCTTCCGTCTTAAGATTCTGCGGGGAACCGCAGGTGTGGAACCGTTTTAGGGGAAGGAATTCTCGTCCGTCTTCGACACTACTACTAGTGAGGTCACTAGTCTACTGATCACTCACTACGAAAAGGTCCACCCCGACTGGATTCGTCCGTTAGGGAATTTTTCCGGTAAAGACGTTCGCAAAGTCACCCTCTCCCAGGTAACTTCCCTGATCTGGCGTTCGTTGACGCCCGTCGGAAACCCTCGACTCTCGCCGTGTGTCAACTACGGGTCGTTCTTCTACCCCCGAAATTAGGATTTTAAGTTCCTTTAACTTACGACGGTCGTTGTGTACTCGAGTCTTCTCCTGAGGTTCGAGATCTTTCCGTCCGGCCGACCGGTCGTGGAACTAAAGTCGAAACACTCTGGATCTCGTCTTTTGAGTCGAGACAGTATGGACCTAAAGACTGTATGTCATTGACTCTACTATTTATCCGTAAGAAAGTTCCGTTATTTAAACGACAATGAACAATATACCGTTATCTTTTGACTATCTGTATATGACTTTTAAGTAATTATGTGACACTCACGTATTGTCTTAAAACTTAAATTTTCTGTCGAAAAAGTATAACCGTATTTCTCACATAAAGAATAGTCGTTTGATTCTTTTTACAAACGTCTAAACCCCATGATTGTATTTGAGTCAATGTACCATTATAAAGTTTCTAACGAGATCTTAAACTGACATGAAAGAAGTTTTTAGTTTCCGTATACTTTGTATGAGCCACAATAATGGAATTATAATGCTTGAAGTATACGATAGGACACCAGTCACTGAGATAGGACCCACTTTAATATACAGGCCTAAGAGAGACTGACCCGAGCACAAGGGTGGACACGGTATTGTTTTTTGTTAAGTATAAAATGGACATAGTAATAGAAATAGTGTTACCTTTTTCACGAACGTTTAATGAAAAGATAAAATTGTCATATTAATAAAAGATTTAAGTTTCTATGTTCCACTGGTCCTTATTCTTACCCGTCTTGAATGACAACTTCTGATGTCAAAACATTTCGAATCAATACCCTACTCTTACTTACAAAGAAACCATGGAGTTTGGGGTTTATAAATTTTGGTTTAATAGAAAGATATAGTCAGTCAAGAAGGACACCAAAGACATTTACTGGGGTGTTACAAGGAAAACTAGATTCATCCCTTGAACTGTAGGATATGTGAAACTGTCTGTAAAGTACCCCCGACTGATAGACCGTCCGAAACTATCTCTGTGACTTTCCTTGAAGTTGAGTAGAGTGAAGAGGGGTTAAGGTTTAAAATAAAATAGGACGGGAACGGTAAAAATAACAGTAAGTTCCCGAGTAATGAAAGTGATGTAAGGACATTTTCAATTAGAAGGTAAAGGGACAAATGTAACGTAACAGGACGAATCAAAAGGATTTCGTGTCACAAAACCCAAAAAAACAGTTAAAGGAAGAAACCGAGGAACTGATGATTCGTGAGTGTTGAGTTGAGTCGTAAGTTAACATGAAGTATTACACCGGTTGAAAGGGTTATAATAAAGACTCTTATACGCTTGGAGTTTTCTTAACTACGAAGACTTGACACCACAACCTCTTCTGAGAACTCTCAGGGAACCTGACGCTCCTCTAGGTTGGTCAGGTAAGACTTCCTCTAGTCAGGACCCACAAGAAACCTTCCCGACTACCATTTCGACTTTGAGGTCATGAACCCGGTGGAGTACGTTTCTCGACTGAGTAACCTTTTCTGAGACTACGACCCTCCCTAACCCCCGTCCTCCTCTTCCCCTGCTGTCTCCTACTCTACCGACCTACCGCAGTGACTGAGCTACCTGCACTCAGACTCACTTGAGGCCCTCAANCTCTCAGGGAACCTGACACTCCTCTAGGTTGGTCAGGTAAGACTTCCTCTAGTCAGGACCTACAAGAAACCTTCCCGACTACCATTTCGACTTTGAGGTCATGAACCCGGTGGAGTACGTTTCTCAACTGAGTAACCTTTTCTGAGACTACGACCCTCCCTAACCCCCGTCCTCCTCTTCCCCTGCTGTCTCCTACTCTACCGACCTACCGCAGTGACTGAGCTACCTGCACTCAGACTCACTTGAGGCCCTCAACCACTACCTGTCCCTCCGGACCGCACGACGCTAAGTACCCCAGTGCCTCTCAGCCTGTGCTGACTCGCTGACTTGACTTGACTTGACGACGGTAAAGTAATAACACACGTTCAGACAATTGAGTCGATTTTGTAGTGGAGTTCCTTACGCGAAGGATCGTGAGAACATGGTAGAACTGAAAAGACCAGGGTTGTACTTCTCATATAATAGAAGGAGGAAACTTTGGGGTGCGTGAACCTTAGAAGAAGTGCCGTGTGGTCAGATGGAATACGCCACCAATAAGTATCAGAGCAGACGAGTGGACGGGAGGGAGGGAGTGTATGTTCCGTGTGTTATGAGACAGAGTGAGTAAAAGTGAAAACTAAAGTGTTAAATAACATAATAATTAAAAAATAACTTCGTATCAACGATACGTTATATTCCATGTTCATATAGTGAAAGTGAATTTTTTTTTTTTTCTGTAAGGATGTTGAATGTTTCGTTTGTCATACTTTGATTTGAGAATTCATACCGACTCGTAGACCCTTTAACAACTTTCTAAGGTTTCGGATTGGATTCTTTATGATTTAATACCCATTATATAAGAATTTTGAGGACTTTCTACTACGACACTTTCACGACATGAGTTATACGGTCGTTTAAACCTTTTGAGTCGTCACCGATGTCCTGACCTTTTCCAATCAAAAGTAAGTTAAGGTTTCTTTCCGTTATGGTTTCTTACGAGTTTGATGGCGTGTTAACGTGAGTAGAGTGTACGATCAATTCATTACGAGTTTTAAGAGGTTCGGTCCGAAGTCTTTGTACACCTGGTACTTGAAGGACTACAAGTTCGACCAAAATCTTTTCCGTCTCCTTGGTCTCTAGTTTAACGGTTGTAGACGACCTAGTACCTTTTTCGTTCTCTCAAGGTCTTTTTGGAGATAAAGACGAAACAACTGATACGATTTCGGAAGCTGACACACTTAGTGTTATTTGACACCTTTTAAGACTTTCTCTACCCTTATGCTCTGGTGGACTGGACGGAGAACTCTTTAGACATACGTCCAGTCCTTCGTCGTCAATCTTGACCTGTACCTTGTTGTCTGACCAAGGTTTATCCTTTTCCTCATGTAGTTCCGACATATAACAGTGGTACGAATAAATTGAATGTACGTCTCATGTAGTACTCTTTGCGACCCGACCTCCTTCGTGTTCGACCTTAGTTCTAACGACCCTCTTTATAGTTATTGGAGTCTATAC